>JACGWO010000011.1:25458357-25498178 GCA_034509735.1 Sesamum alatum | reverse complement strand
TCAGCCACTCTGCTCCTAATTCTTTCGCGTACTTCGCAAAGTTTCTTCCGGCGTTGCGGGATCTTGGTGCCACTTTCTCTCTTGTGGCTTTTCGATATTTCGTTCATCCTTGGGAGAGTTGTTAAGGACTCGTTCTTCTAACCCTTCATCTCCACAGTTGTAAAATTTGTTCTAGAGGCTTAGTGTGTCTGCAAGCGCGATTCACAAGTCCGTTCTTGCATTTCGTCAAGGAATGGAGATGTTGTTGCTCGTTCCCTCATCCTCGGTGACCTCGTATGCCGTTGTGGAGGCAAAAGGGGACCTTGCCCCTTTGATGACTACTTGTGATTGCGTTGCGTTGCGTCACATTTGTATCCCCTCGCGTCGCGACGCGTCATGTTGACTTTGTGTTGCACCATATATCGCGTTGCGTCAAGTTGCACCGTGGTGCATCCCATTGGGCTTTTTGGGAGCTCTATAGGAGTTCTCTTGGTTGGAACACTCTTGGTCTTTTGTGGGAGGTCTTTGTCATTTTTGGGGAACTTCGTTTTTACATGTTATCAAACTTGGTTCATCCATTGTTCATTATATTAAATTATTGTTTTTTCTCGAACTAAATTTCAAATGTAAGGGCAATTCCCCTCTTATAAGAAAAATAGTAAACTAAATATCTTATAAGCAAAGTATTGAACTAAATATCAATGTGAAGGGCAACCCCCTTCTTTTGGGATAAAATGTTAGTGTGAGGGGCAACCCCCTTCTTTTGGGATAAAATGTTAGTGTGAGGGGCAACCCCCCTCTTTCAAACAAGATATTAAGGTGAGGGCCATCCCCCCTTCCCCCCTTTTAGGTAAAATATTAACGTGAGGGGCAATCCTCCTATTTTAGATAAAATATTAATAGGAGGGGCAATTCCCCTATTTCAGATAGAATTTAAATGTGAGGGGCAATCCTCCTCTTTTAGATAGAATATTAACGTGAGGGGCCATCCCCCTCTCTCAGATAGAATTTCAATTTGAGGGGCAATCCCCCTCTTTTAAATAAAATATTAATGTGAGGGGCCATCCCCCTCTCGTGGACAGAATTTCAATTTGAGGGGCAATCCCCCTATTTTAAATAGAATATTAATGTGAGGGGTCATCCCCCTCTCGTGGGTAGAATTTCAATTTGATGGGCAATCCCCCTCTTTTAAATAGAATGTTAATGTGAGGGGTCATCCCCCTCTCGTGGACAGAATTTCAATTTGAGGGGCAATCCCCCCCCCCCCCCCCCCCCCCGTTTTCAATAAATAGAATGTTAAATGTACTAACGCAATGAAGTATAGATAGTGAATCTACAACAAGTAGATAGAAAGTGGGGATTTTATTACCGTAATTTTGGGTTACAAAGCATATGAAAAAAAAAGGAATACAAAACATTAAATATAACGTCCCTTGAAGTCAACAGTATTCCACGTGTGTAGACGTTTCCTTCTCGTTCATTTTCCATGATTTAATACAGTCATACTTATTTGGCGTCCACTTTGGCCATGTTTCCTGTCTCATTAACTAGATTAAATGGGGGCTCTTCCGTACCTCGTCGCTGGGGTGCTCGATACTCCCTCAGGACTCTCGGGTGTCCTTCCATCCAATTTCCTTTAGCTTCCTCCAGCCTCGTCCTCAAATTTTGAAAGACTACCCTGTTAGTTACTTCCGCCTGCCCGTCCGCACGGGATGTTGTGAAGGTCCATACTTCCCGCTGGGGCGTGAATTATGTCGGCATGCTCCTAGCATCCTCGGAGTCTTTCACTAAGTTCCATGCATCCTTACGCTCTGTAGGCCAGAGGTGTCCTCGCTGCGGGGCCTGGCATGCTAACACTCTACCCTCGGAGTGATCACACAGCCTCCATCATCACACTCTGCTTAGTCCCTGCCGAAGACTCCGAGATGTGGTTTGTAAGAAAAACCTCCCATATGCAGCTTACTTCCAATTATCGTGAGTTTTGCTGCCCTAGCTTGAATTACCCTTGCTTCCTTGGGGTTTCTTGGGGCTCCTTGGAGTCTCGAGGCAAAATCTCAAATTCTCAATCTTTTTTCAGACCTTCTTTCCAGCTTGGTGGAATGCCCTTCGCCGTCAAGGCTTCTTCCCACACCACGTCCACTTCGTGGCACTCTTGACTTAGTAGAGTTATTTTCTCGCTCTCCAAAAGAGTCACTGAGTTGGCTGACTTAATGAGTCAGTTCGTCTCTTCCTTGTACAATCGCGGGATTTGTTCTAGGGTGAACTCATCGAGCTTCACTCTCAATGCTTGGATGTTTGCTAAGTACTTGGTCATCTGCTCCCCCAGCTTCGTGGCCTTCATTCCATTGCTTGACCACAAGTTGAAAGTCGTTATCCGCCCTCGCATATGTCATTCCTGCGACATAAGCCAGCTTTCTCCCCCTGTATATGTCGCCCCCACGGCGCAAGACAGCTTTCTCCCCTTGCATATGTCGCTCCCATGGCGCAAGTCAGCTTTCTCACCTTGCATATGTCGCCCCCACGGCGCAAGACAGCTTTCTCCCCTTGCATACGTCACTCATGCGATGCAAGTCCTTGCTCAGCGCATCACACTCCGACTCGTTATTAGATCCGCTGGCGATACTGTTGCACTCTCGCCAAAGATGACATGGTTGGCATCGCGTCCTATTGCTCTCACCGCAACTCCTTCAACTCGCCTTGCTCTCTGAGCGACTCTCTCAACTTGCTTGGTATCTCTTCCTACTGGGACTCCCGAGGTAATCCTCATAACTCAAGCAGTTAGAAGGTTGTCCTTGCTAGCTCAATCTGCTTCCTGCTTTACTCCCACGTGCCACGTGCCTGTCTCCAAAAATGGTTTCCTGGAGCTCTGGTTTCCTTTGTCCCACTCAGGAGTTATCTGAAAAACTGGGGGTGGAAGTGGGGCCTCGACCTCTTCCTGTCTCTCCTCCTCCTGGAGTCTCGGGAGTTATCTGAACAATTGGGGGTGGAGGTGGAGCCTCGACCTCTTCCTACCCCTCCTCCTCCTGGGTACGCTGGTGGATTCTTCAAGGCGCGGCCTTGCTCCTGCTGGGGGGAGCCTCGACCTCTTCCTGCCTCTCCCCCTCCTAGGTGTGCTGGTGGACTCACCAATGCGTGGCCTTGGCCTTGCCTCTCCTCCTACTGGCCGTGCGCTGGTGGACTCTCGAAGGCGTGGCCTTGCCTTGCCTCTCCTCCTACTGGCCGTGCGCTGGTGGACTCTCCAAGGCGTGGCCTTGGCCTTGCCTCTCCTCTTGCTGGCCGTGCGCTTCCCTCCTTCTCTTGGGTTCCTCTCGCCCCACGTTTGCGCTCCTCGCCCTCGAACGAGTATTCATCTTTAATGCCTAGACCGGGTTTCCCACAGGCTGTGCCAAGCTGGTGATGTAAGATTCGAGAGATTATCGATCTAAGCACGTTGCCTTGTGACATCGTTACGAGCCAACGTGCTTAGATCGATAATCTCCCGAATCTTACACCATCAATACTAGAAGAAATATGATTTTTTACTACAGTTAATTATTATGTTAAAAAAGAATATGGTGAATGCAAGTTAACCATAGATGATCCGCAATGCCCAATAGCTGTTGTTTCTGCAAGTGAGCCCAAAATGTTAGGCATCGCTAAAATCATGGCAAGTATTTTGGTCATAACTAAAATTCGTGGCAAATATTGATTAACAATAGTAAAAATTTAAATTTTCGCATTGATTTTGTTTGATCATGGTTAATAGTGTTGATTCACCATAGTTTTTAAGCTATGGTTATATATCATGTAGTGAAAAATCACTTTTTTTTTTGTAATGTAAGTGACAACAATTTTTATTTTATCATTATATAATTATTAGTGACAAAAATTGTGTATAAAATTATCACTATTGATAATTAATGACACATTTATAGCGAAAATATAATTAGTCATAATGATTATATATTGTCACTAGGTCGTCACAATATATGTGTCATTAATTATAGCGAGAACTTTACATACCATTTTTTTGTTACTAATTTTTTTAATAACAACTCCTACAAAATAATAATAACTATTAAAATTATACAATTTATTATTGCAATAAAATAAAAATTCTTGTCACTAAATATATACAATTAGCGACGATACATTAACATTGTCAATTGATTATTTATGTCAATAATCTTCTCCCTTTTCCGTACGTATTGAATGGATCTTAAATACGATGGAATTAATTATAGTTAATGGGATCTATCAATTTTGCAGTTTGTGGCACAAAATAATGTCATATTATGAATGATGGTGAAGGGTTTAATTTTTAATTACATAATGCTTGTTTTAATTAATTAATTAACATAGCTAGCTGCCCATCATCATATACATATATAAGTACTCCTGAATTTATGTATTATATTAAAAGAAATTTATTAAGCTACTTTTCATGAGATTTAATTTCAAATATTGTAGGTTATATACATATATAGTATTATGATTCATCATTTAATTTCATTATAAGGTAAAAATTATATTTTTTTATCCTGTAACTATAGGTTGTTAGTACTTGTGGTCCTATAATTTACTCTAGTTACACATTTAGTCATTTTTTAAACGAATTTAGTCCTTAATATTCCACATTTGGTCCTTTTTGGCAAATTTATCCGTGTTGACAATTTTGGTCCGCTTCATACTAGAATGAATCTCGTTTTTTATCCTGTAATTATATATCGTTAGGACCAAGATTGTCAACACATGATTAAATTTGTTGAAAAAGGGACCAGATGTGAAATGTTCATGACTAAATTTATAAAAAAAATGGACAAAATGTATAATTAAAGTAAATTATAGGACCAAAAATGCTAACAACCTATATATAGTTATAGGACCAAAAATATAATTTTATATTATTATTATTATTATTATTACCAAGTATGATCTATTTATCTTATTTATATGTAAATGTATATATATATATATATATTAATGAATTAAAACTCAGATGCTGCTGATCAATAGCTGATCCAACCTTGTTCCCACAACTCTTTTGTTTTTTAAAAAAAAATCATGCCTATTAATGAAAATAAATCATATTATATATATGTTAGCGAATTATTATTATTTTGCAACACTTAACACACATATTTGTAGTTAAGTTTGCAATGTATTCTCTCTTTCATTATTTAAATTTTTAGATGAGATGTACGACACTTGATAATCATCATACGTAAGTATCATCATAAATATTTAACGAGACCCCGAAGAAGCACTTAATTAATGAGTATTATCTAACATAAATTAGCTTATATATATGCTGAATATTTAATCTTCTCCGCAGAACAATTATTTAATTTTAATTACATAATTTAAGGAAATTGTTCAACTATAGGCCATATATATAGCATAAATTAATTTTTATATAAGTAGAAACTTTAGGCTGTCATAGGTTGGGTAAGAAACTGGACCAAAATAAACCTAATACAGCCCCAAAAGAACCTTCTTTTTTAGGGGGCAAAAATCAATTACATTAATCAATCAATTACTACATAGTGATATTATAAAAACTATAAAGAATATCATTATATATAGATGAAAATTTCATTTAACTTTTTAAATTGTCGAAATTGGAATATTAAATTTTACTTTTTGAATGAAATTTATATATCATGTTCATACGTAGGATAAATCTTTTTTTCCCAACAAAATTATCATATGAAACAAAATTAACCATATGGAGGGAGACCAAACGAGAAATATTAGGAAATGCCGAGTTTCAAATAATAATATAATAAATAAATTTTGATCGTATTTATCGTAATTTTGTACTATTTTCTTTTTCCCATCTATAAGTGAATAATAATATTTTTCAAATTGAAATGAAATTGAAACTTAGGGTAGCATAATATGTATAAATTTTGCAATTTTGCTTTCAAGACAAACAACCATATCATTCACTTTTGAGTAATAATTGTAGTACTTTATAGAAGATTGAATCAATCACCACTTTTACTACACACAATACAATTTATATTATCTCAATAAATATAAAAAAAAAATCCATTACTAAAAACTCGCAATACGTGTATATTTTTTAAATGAAATTATGTCCTCCCAAAACAAGATTTCATTTATAAATTAAAGTATTTCCAGAACGCGTCTGAATTATTAAAAGAGAAAAATTGTGGGCGCAAACACCTGCGCCCACGGTAGTATTCGTATTTATATTAACAGCTATATAAGATGGATAAGATGCAAGAATTATATAGTAACAAAAAAAAGATGAGTTTTATTACACGAATACACCGAAAGTACATTTATCAAAATCATCACTTACCTAATAACAATTACATATGAAAACCCAAAAAAACAAAAGAAAAGAGATTAAGGAGAAAAAACTAATATAAAAGCGTTCCCAGAACGCGTCTGAATTATTAAAAAAGAAAAAATTGTAGGCGTAGGCGTTGGCGCTGGCGCTTGCTGTCGTAACCGCGTTCATATTAACATCATTAAAGATGGATAAGATGCAAGAATTATAGTAACAAGATAAAGATAAATTTTTATTACACGAATATATCAAAAATACATTCATCGAAATCATCACTTACCAATCTAAAAAACTAACAAAAATTACTTATAAAAACCCAAAACAAAGAAGGGGGAGATCAAGGACTAAAGAATGGAGATGCCTCATGACATGGTGAGTTATTGTCTTGATGCATCATGTAATTAATCACAACTGTTTATTACATGGAAACAAGTGTGTGTAATGTGTGTGTGTCTGTGTGTGGACCAACCAGAGATAAACATAGTACGTGTGTGTGTGTGTGTGAATGTGGAGAGGGATGGAAGAAAATTCCAGGGATCTGAACACAGACAGTCTGTAAAAAAGGGGAGAAATGGAAAAAAAGCAGTTTTCATATTACAAAAAGTTAGGTTTTTTACGACGGGGTTAAAAGGGCTACACAGTTTTTTTTTTTTTTTTTTTCACTGCCGTCACACTCAGGCAGAAAATCTCGAGACAGGGGAGGAAAAGGGTTTTCTATTATTATATCAGTGTGTGTAGTGTGTGTGAGTTGAGAGTCAACCGAGCCCTTTTTTTTTCTTTTTGTTTTTTTCTCTCTCTCTCTCTCTCTTCTCTTTCTCTCTCTGTGTTGTTTTGGTTGTATGTATATGTGGGCTTCCAAGACTCCACATAGTATTGCGGGTATTATCTTCACTTTCGCCTTTTCTGCACTCTTTCTCTCTCTCTCTCTCTGTGTCACTGAGCAAACAAGAAAAAATACAAGTGATGATGTTTCTCTCTCTAGAATTCTTTTGTTTTTCAGCTTTTGTTTGTAGGACATGAGAAGTAGCTTTTTGCAAGTCAAGCATGCAGATATTGGGATAACGGGAAAGCAAGAAAAGCCCTCGGAACTAGGGTTTTCTTGAGTTGGTTTTTTTTTTTTTCCTCTTCATTTCTTTGCTGTCTTCTTCTCAACATTGGAGAAGAGAGTGGGTTTCTTGAGAGAGAAAAGAGGGTTTTTTTTTTTTTTTTTTGGTGTAGGGGGAGGAGGGGAGAGAGAGAGGGATAGAGAAGGAAGAGCTAAGCAGCAGCAAAACAGAAAAGGGTTTTCCTTTGCTTGCCTTCTTTCTCTTTCTTTCTCTCAGTACAAACGTTTAGAGAGAGAAAGAGAGGAAGTTGGAGACATTTGGATTTCAGGCCTTGTGTCTCCTCTACCTCTCTATTCCTTTTTCTCTCTATTTTTTTTTTTTTGGTCTTTTGATTCTTGTCCAAACATTTGTTCTTGTGTTCTATTTTCCTGTGCAAAACGTTCGTGTTAATATATATAGATAACGTTTCTTGAAAGAACTAAATTTCTGGTGTCGGAATACACACTACCATATATATCTCCGAATGCAGTCCATGATCTAGCAAGATTCTTGGTGGGTTCAACGTTGTTTTTGTAAATCTTCGTGGTTAAGGAAAAATCAGTGAGAAGGGAACCCGAAAAAAGGAAGATTTTTTTTTTCTTTTTGTTTTTTCGTTTCGTAAAGGTCCATTTTTTCTTTCATGAATTTTGGGGATTTTCTTGATCATAACAATTCTTGTGGTGGTGGGGGTGCAAGAATTGTTGCCGACTTACCTTATAGCAACAGCAGCAGTAATAATAACACCACCATTGGTAATAACAACGATATGCCCACTGGTGCAATTGCTCAACCTCGCCTTGTTCCTCAGTCTCTCTCCACCAAGCCCATGTTCAACTCACCTGGGCTCTCTCTCGCTCTTGTACCCAACCCTTTCTCTCTCCTCTTTCTCTCTCTCTCTCTCTCTATATATATATATATATATATATTTGAATATATGTACATGGGGATGATATATATATGTATTGTTTTTTGTTTAGCAGCAGACGAGTATGGAGGGGCAAGGAGAGATGGCAAGAATGGGAGAGAATTACGAGACAAGTAATATTGTTGGTGGAAGAAGAAGCAGAGATGAAGAGCATGAGAGCAGATCTGGGAGTGATAACATGGAGGGTGCTTCTGGAGATGACCAAGATGCTTCAGATAAGCCTCCCAGGAAGAAAAGATACCACCGACACACCCCTCAGCAAATCCAAGAACTCGAAGCGTACGTTTTTACAAGAACTCCCTTCTTCTTGCACGATTTGATTGTTTCTTTCTGGTCTGAATCTTATGTTTTTGTTTTCATGGTGGTTTTAGTCTGTTCAAAGAATGTCCCCATCCTGATGAAAAGCAAAGGTTGGAGCTCAGCAGGAGGCTGTGCTTGGAGACTAGACAAGTCAAGTTCTGGTTTCAGAATCGACGAACTCAGATGAAGGTATGATGATGAAATCGGAATCGCATTTATCTCTTCAAGATTATAAGTTTCTGTTAGAAATTCTGAGTTCTTGATTGCACCAGACACAACTCGAACGCCACGAGAACTCGATTCTCAGGCAAGAAAACGACAAGCTCCGAGCCGAAAACATGTCGATGAGGGAGGCGATGAGGAACCCCATCTGCACCAACTGCGGCGGCCCGGCCATGATCGGAGAAATATCCCTTGAGGAGCAACACCTCAGAATCGAGAACGCCAGGCTAAAAGACGAACTTGATCGTGTCTGCGCACTTGCTGGCAAGTTCTTAGGCCGCCCCGTTTCGTCTTTGGCTGGCCCTCCGATGCCTAATTCAAGCTTGGAACTTGGAGTTGGAAGCAACGGATTTGGAGGCGGTTTAAACACCGTTATCCCTACGACGCTCCCTTTAGGCCCTACCGATTACGGTAGCCCTCTGCCGGTGATGCCTCCTACTAAAGCAACTATGAACATCGCCCCAATTGAGAGATCACTCGAGAGATCTATGTATTTGGAGCTTGCATTAGCATCAATGGACGAATTGGTGAAAATGGCGCAGACCGACGAGCCCCTTTGGCTTAGGAGCTTCGAAGGTGGGAGAGAAATACTGAATCATGAGGAATATGTAAGAACTTTTAACACTCCTTGCATTGGTATGAAGCCTAATGGCTTTGTAACTGAGGCCTCAAGGGAGACTGGTATGGTTATCATCAACAGTTTGGCTCTAGTCGAGACGTTAATGGATTCGGTTAGTTCCCTTGTTACATCTTAAGCAAAGATTTGATCTTGGAAGAGTTCCTTTGTTGTCCTTGATTGAGGTTTTAATTTGTTTTCGGCTAATGTTTTGACAGAACAAATGGGCAGAGATGTTCCCATGTATAATTGCAAGAACCGCAACCACAGACGTGATATCGAACGGTATGGGAGGAACGAGGAACGGTGCTCTTCAGCTGGTAATAACGTCGTTGCAAACTAGTATTACATCTCGTACTGCACTTCACATGTACGGAATAAACTAACCGTTTTCTTGCAACATTAGATGCATGCCGAGCTGCAAGTTCTATCACCATTGGTCCCGGTGAGAGAGGTAAACTTCCTCCGGTTCTGCAAGCAGCACGCGGAGGGCGTCTGGGCTGTGGTTGATGTGTCCATCGACACAATCCGTGAAACATCCAGTGGCGGGCCGACGTACCCGAGCTGCCGGAGGCTCCCCTCCGGCTGTGTGGTTCAAGACATGCCTAATGGTTATTCAAAGGTAATAATTTCATCTTCACCAATATAGTGTATGTATGCATGCATTATTTTGTTGGCTCATTACTTATTGCACACAGCACAGCTCCACACTTGTTTTCTTACATTTATTGACTCTCTCAAGAGTTGGTACCTTTCACCCTTTTGTGTTTAATATGTTTGTTGGAACAACTGCACATTTGGACCTTAGTTTAGGACAATTAGTTGAGAAATACTATTCAAGAATCAAGAAATTTACAGCCACTTGACTCTGATATTTGACCTTAATCTTCTAAACTAATTATTCTTAATTAGCCGTCGTCGACAAGATGCTTCTCGTGCCACAAAACTTATATGTTTTGACGTGGGATTATCAGATTCGAGCTTGCTTAAGATCATAAATGGATTATAATACTGTAAGAACGTACGTGGGATAATCGAGGTTTACCCGATTAATATAATGAATAGAAGGCTCTATTACTCCATTATTCGCTCCTTGGGACACATTAATTTCATATGATTTAGAGGCAAATTCTCGTAATCATCAAACGTTGGTAGAATAAACTAAGTATTTGATCGATCTTTCTATTCCCATGGCCTGTTTTTTAAATATTGTTATGACTGTCTGTGTATTATCTGGTTCCAGCCTCATTATGTGTTGGTTTTTTTACTCAACCAAGGACCTCTAGTCAAAGCCCCGAGACTGGCTAGTGTCACGTGAGCATCTAACCCAACACCACCCCCCACCCCACCCCACCCCACCCCACCCCCCACATTAGTGACTAGACTCTAGTACGTATCTCGATGTCTCAGCCCACCTCGTGCCAAGAAATCTTGTAACCAATATTTTATGTTTCTCAATTTTGGAATTTAGTATTATTTCATATTAAGATTATGTGGGGTATGATGATGATGATCATATTTATATTTTGGGCATCATGAGATATGATCATTATTTATGTGAATATGTATGGTAGTTATTTTGATAATTAGTATTTCGATTCGACTAGGTAATATTTCGGTACGTTTTGATCCTAGTGTAAGCGTGATGTGACTATATGTTCAAATTACGTTAAGTAAAGGACTTCTTCGTGGGACAAGTGATTGACCGTTATAACTTGATATTTGCAGGTTACGTGGGTGGAACATGCGGAATATGATGAGAGTGTGGTTCACCAGTTGTATAGGTCGTTGATAAGCGCCGGCATGGGCTTTGGCGCTCAGAGGTGGGTGGCCACCCTCCAACGACAGTGCGAGTGCCTCGCCATACTCATGTCGTCCAATGTGCCCACCAGAGATCATACTGGTAATAAATCCTACACAATGCTGCTTAAGTGGATAGACGTCATACTCACTTGAAAATCGTGAGATTATGTATGTTGATGCTAATATAGCATCATCATATCATGATCTAGCGATTTCAGAATGAGTTGGCATGTTCCCAGTAACACGATATCTTATCATGTGAAAAAACTCTTAAGAGTTTTCTTGTGATCAATTGAAATCTTATTAACACGCAGCTATAACTGCCGGTGGGCGGAGGAGCATGTTGAAGCTAGCCCAACGCATGACCAACAACTTCTGCGCGGGTGTCTGCGCCTCTACCCTTCACAAATGGAACAAACTTCGAACGGACAATGTGGATGAGGATGTCCGTGTCATGACTAGGAAGAGCGTGGACGACCCTGGGGAGCCACCAGGCATCGTACTGAGCGCCGCCACCTCCGTCTGGCTTCCGGTGACCCCTCAGAGGCTTTTCGATTTCCTCCGGAACGAACATTTGAGAAGTGAGTGGGACATCCTCTCAAACGGTGGCCCGATGCAAGAGATGGCTCACATCGCCAAAGGCCAAGATCATGGGAATTGCGTTTCACTCCTACGAGCAAGTGTAAGTTTTATAACTTCATGTTTAATTTTGATATTAATTTAATTATCAATCACATGACAAGTATTATCAATTTCGTAAAGCATGACATTTGGGGGTTAGGATAGTATGTGTTAAAGGTAACGAGAGATGAAAATAGTGAAATGACGCATGTGCCCTCAATCATTGTGGAAATGGACATGATTAAATAGGACAAGTATGGAATTTGGAACTATGCATGAGGACAACCCATTGGAGATCCAATGGTGTGTCTTTATTTTCAACCTGTAGTAAAATTTTTGCAAAGTCAAATACATGATGGCTGTCAAGATCATGAGTCAGCCCCCCCTATTGGGCCCCACACCCTTTGGCAATTTCCATGAAAAGTGATGGCAGTGGGGTTGACTCAGGGCGTCTGATTACTTACAAGTATAGGGCTAATTTCGTAATTTTCCCCGACAGGCCATGAACGCGAACCAGAGCAGCATGCTGATACTCCAGGAGACATGCATAGACGCGGCGGGGTCACTTGTGGTGTACGCGCCAGTCGATATCCCGGCAATGCACGTGGTGATGAACGGTGGCGATTCCGCCTACGTGGCCCTGCTCCCGTCGGGATTCGCCATCGTTCCTGATGGGCCCGGGTCTCGTGGGCCGATGACGGGTGATGATGGGCCCACCAGCAACGGCGGGTCGGGTCATAGGGTTAGCGGGTCGTTGCTGACCGTTGCGTTCCAAATCTTGGTGAACAGCTTGCCTACAGCCAAGCTCACGGTGGAATCGGTGGAGACCGTGAACAATCTGATATCATGCACCGTGCAGAAAATCAAGGCCGCTCTTCAATGTGAAAGCTGATCGATCTCGTGGGGCCCACCTAAAAAGTCATTTTCTTTTTTTATTTTTCTTCTCTTTTTTTTCATGCTCATAAATTGAGAGCACAATTTAACGTGACTAGAGGTTGATCATGCTCTTTAGTATTTGTGTGTGTACAAGAATTAAATAAGGGGGTAGGGTGGGGGTGGGGGGGGGGGTTCTTGGATGTAATGTTGAAAATGTATATCTACTTGAGGTATAATGACATGTAATTTAGGGGGTGGTGAGTCAAGAACGAACCGCGTGCAGAACAACCGTGGCACGGTGGTGAGAGCCTATCGCCACCACGGCACGGTGGTGGTGGTGGTTCTTAGCACGGTGCGACGGTGGTGGTTCGGGTATTGACTTAGGATTACCCTTGAGTTGGCTCAAGTAGGTAAGGGAGCATTTTTTGTGTGTATTTTTTTTCAATTTGACATGATCACTTTGTTGGTAATTTTATTTGATGTTATAGCCATATGTATTGGATTTTTACTTCAAATTTGTTGATATGTTTTAAATTTTTGCTTGTGGTATATGCTAATTTATTTTAATTTGAAACTAGTATAGTGATATTTTGTTAGTACAAGCAAACAACTAACGTAAATTAGATTAGAATTATTGATAATTAAATCACGATCTCGAAATATCAATATTATGTTATCTAATATAACTAGGTCATATTTGGTTCGTGTGACTAGGTATGATAAATAATTTTATCATGTCTAATTATGTGTTTGGTTAGTAATATTAAGATTTGGTATTAATACCAGATCCGGTCTTATTTATCATAATTTGTGGGAGAATGGATCACATCCACCACTTAGGATCCATAATATCACCAATTAGTGTAAGATGATATTTTTTTTTTCTCTGATTTACCCTTCTACGCACACTCTCTCTCCCCCGTCTCTACTTTCGTTTCTTTCTTCCTTTTTTTTTTTGTCATTTGCTTTCTCTGCCGATGATAAGCTTCAATAGACGACTGAATAACTAATTAAATACATATAAAATTTAAAAAATATTTTTGACTTTTTAAAATTTGTTGTGTTTGTATTTTGAGAATTACTTGCATGATTAAAAAAAATATATTTTAAATTATAATAATAAAATTATAAAATATTATTATGAAACATTGTACTTTTTTATTTTTTGAAATTTTAAAAAATATTTGAGCTTTAAGTAATTACTAAATTGAATAAGTATTTTGAAGCTTTCATATAAATATAGAAAAAAGAAAATATTCACAAATTTATTTTATTTTAAACAATTGTATTCAATAAATAATTTAGGGTTTTTTTTTTTTTTTTGGTAATCATTCACAAGGTACAATATAGAAATGTAAATAACTTAAAACATGATACCATTAACAATCTTTTGCATTCAATCAAATTTTATAATCCCTTCAACCAAACTCCATTTATATTATCACATAGAATATCCTGCATATAATACCTCAAATCAAACAACATATAATGTAAGATAAGTTAACTATCATTCAATTTTCTATCACACCAAGTCACATCACGCATAATCCTATCACACGAACCAAACGAACCCATATAATACTAATAACCAATTACTTATAAAAAATTAGAAACTGTGGTACGCAGTATCTGCACACGCATAATTTTTAGTAATACTTTTATAGCAAGCAATACCTGCATGCATAATTTTTAGTAATGCTTTTATTTTATTGGAGTTCATAATTTGTTCCTATATGTTAAAATTTGTCATTGTTTTACAACTTTCATATACAAAAACTATCTGATAATTTTTTCTAATGAATTAACTATCAATACATATTTTACTCAAATTAAATTCAAAATTAAAACTTTGTACAATATATGATATATTGATAACGATGATTATATTACATAAAAATAAATACTAATATGTTATTTCTATTCCAATAAACAATAAAGTAAGTTTAATTTTTGAGCACATATAATTGCATGGAATTAATTTTCTAAAAAAACTTAATTGAATAGTTAAGTCAATAACATGAATTGGAAAGTTGAAGGTCATTTTTGGTATTATAATAATTTGGGGTAGTGGTATAAAAACTACCACTTTGTGTCTATAAGACCCTTCTCTTTATAATAGTATAGATTAGAAACTGTGGCATGCTCTATGGCGCATAATTTTTAGTAATACTTTTATAATACACAATACCTGCGTGCATAATTTTTAGAAATACTTTTATTTTATGACACAATTGTAGACAAATAAAATTTGCGCCCAATCAAATGACGACAAGTGAAAAATATATATTATTTATCAATTATATTCCCTTTTTCTATTTATATTTTGGAATTTACTAAATTAATTTTAAATATAAATAGTTAAATTAATTGATATTTTAATATATATTTTGTTATCAAATCAACGGCCGACACGTGTCAAATTGAGGTGTTTCGGCCAATCAAATCAAGACAAATATTTCTCATATTATCTCTTTAAAAAATATAAAAATGAAAGAGATAATATCGAAATTAACCAATCATGTCTTCCCAAATATTTTATATATTTATCTCTTTAAATTAAAATAAAGAGATAATACAAAATAAGTCTTCAAGTTCACTACAACTCTACCTCTTTGACAGCTATATAAAGGGGTCTTTGGAACTCATTCAGAACATACACACACATACAATTGAAGACACAAGCAAGAGAGCATTCAAGAAGTCCCGAAATGCTCTCAAGCGCAAATCAAGGAAGATCCACGGCGTTCTAGGCAATATTCAAGTCGTTCATCGCGGAAATCGTCCAAAGTCAGCGTTTAATTCGACAGGAAGTCCGCAGACCGGCGAATTAACGTTATGAAGATAGAAGTCCACCTTGGCGGAAGATCAAAGTCTCTAATCCACCAAAAAATATCCCAAGTTCATGTCAAATATCTCTAAGTTTATAGCGTTTGATTCGGGAACAAGTCAACGACCCACGAATTAACGTTATTCAAAGTCAAGGTCAACGTCAAAGGAGATCAAACGTCGAGTTTCACCTTCGAAGTTGCCAAAGTCAAAGATCAAGTTCCTGAAGAGAAGAATCATAGGTTTTCAAGTAGAGATTTCGCACCCACAAATATTCAATTCAATCCAAAGAATTTATTTGTAATATTTTCTTGTTTCGTTAAATTCAGGAACACGAAAATTTATTTACAAATTTTGGCACGCCCAGTGGGACAGCTCTACCTCTCATCTCTTCTCTTCAACAAAGTCTGAAGTATTTCAATGGACACTCAAAGAAAAGTTGCGAAGACGGTGAATTCCAAACTCGCCACATCGAAATCTTCAAGTTCAAGTACCAAGAGTCTCAGTGTTACTATGAGAAGTATGTCAAAGAAACTTAAAGAACCTTCCCAAATGATTCCTCTCGTTAAGTCTGCTCAGAAGGACACCTTCATACCTAGCCATGCAAGTGAAGACGACGAAGATAAATCTCCTCCGTCCTCTCCTCGCTCCGTGTCTAGCTACTCCTTCACAACGAATGTGGCCCCAGTCATGGTGATGAATGCCACAACCTTAGAAGAGTAGATTGCAAATCTGACAAGGGCTATCGAGAGACTCACCAAGCATGTCCAAGAGCAAGATGCCCAAATTGCTAAGTTGATCAACAAGCTAGATAACGTTGACACAAGCCATATCCGGGTGAAACAAATTGAGGCTCACGATGAAGAAGAGGCATCCGCAGAGCAGCATTATACCGAGAAGGATAAGTCTGCAAAAGAGCTTCAGATCTCATCTGATGGACTGATTTCAGTGGACCGACTCAAAGAATTCATTGAAGGAACCATCAGAAGCAAGATCGAGGGAACCTCAAGGTCGTCCTTTACTTATACAAAGCCATACACTGAAAGAATTGATCATCTGAAGATGCCAATCGGCTATCAACCTCCCATGTTCCAGCAATTTGATGGCAAAGGCAATCCTAAGTAACACGTGGCTCACTTCGTGGAAACGTGCAACAAAGCTGGAACATATGGGGATCACCTCATCAAACAATTTGTTCGATCTTTGAAAGGAAATGCGTTTGATTGGTACACCGACTTGGAAGCCAACTCAGTTGACAGTTGTGGGCAATTAGAACAAGAGTTTCTCAATCATTTTTATAGTACCAGAAGAATAGTCAGCATGATCGAGCTTACGAACTCACACCAGTGGAAAGAAGAGCCTGTCATTTATTATATCAATCGCTGGAAAATTTTGAGCTTTAATTGCAAAGATCGATTTTCCGAGACTTCAGCAACTGAAATGTATATCCAAGGAATGCATTGGGAACTTTGCTATATTCTTCAAGTAATAAAACCAAAAAATTTTGAAGAGCTAGCGACTCGTGCACATGGAATTGAAATGAGCTTCAATTCCAAAGAAGACGAATATTCAAATGATATCAATGATGATGCTGATGATGATGCAACACCATGAAAGTTTTTAATGCTCCTAGATATGAGCATAAACTATCTAATGTCTCAAAAAAAAAATATTCAATGCTCCTGGATATGAGCATAAACTATCTAAAGTCCCAAAAATCTTAGTGCTCCTAGATATGAACATAAACTATCTAATGTTGAAAAAGAAATCTCAAGTGCTCCTGGATATGAGCATAAACTATCTAATGTCCAAAAAAAAATTTCATACTCCTTCATACGAGTATAAACTATCTACAAATTTACTTGAAGAACTCCTTGATATGAGTATAAACTATCTACAAATTCAAGTTGAAGAACTCCTTGATACGAGTATAAACTATCTATAAAATTACTTGAAGAACTCCTTGATATGAGTATAAACTATCAACAAATTTAAGTCAAAGAGCTCCTTGATACGAGTATAAACTATCTACAAATTCAAGTTGAAGAACTCCTTGATACGAGTATAAACTATCTACAAATTTATTTGAAGAACTCCTTGAAATGAGTATAAACTATCGATAAATTCAAAGTCAAAAACTCTTTGACATGAGTATAAACTATCTACAAAGTCAAGAACTCCTTGATATGAGCATAAACTATCGATAAATTCAAGTCAAGAACTCACTGACATGAGTATAAACTGTTTACAAAGTCAAGAACTCCTTAATATGAGTATAAACTATCTACAAATTCAAGTTGAAGACTCTTTGATATGAGAATAAACTATCAACAAATTCAAATAAGTTCAAGTCGAGAACTCCTTGATTTGAGTATAAACTATCTACAAAGTCAAGTTTGAAGACTCCTTGATATGAGAATAATTCAAGTGAACTACGTTATGACTTTATCATCTACAGAGGTACATAGGCAGCTTGAACAATGTTTTCAAGTCCAATCAAATGTTAAAAAAAAAAAAAGAAGAAGAAGAAACATATGAAGAAGAATCAATTTCGAGACATGTTCACTCCTTCACTTCGTTGCAGTAGATGCTCGTGAACAAGTCTCGAGGGGGCATTTGTAGACAAATAAACTTTGCGCCCAATCAAATGACGACAAGTGAAAAATATATATTATTTATCAATTATATTCCCTTGTTCTATTTATATTTTAAAATTTACTAAATTAATTTTAAATATAAATAGTTAAATTAATTGATATTTTAATATATTTTGTCATCAAATCAACGGCCAACACGTGTCAAATTGAGGTGTTTCGGCCAATCAAATCAAGACAAATATTTCTCATATTATCTCTTTAAAAAATATAAAAATTAAAGAGATAATATCGAAATTGACCAATCATGCCTTCCCAAATATTTAATATATTTATCTTTTTAAATTAAAATAAAGAGATAATACAAAATAAGTGTTCAAGTTCACCACAACTCTACCTCTTTGACAGCTATATAAAGGAGTCCTTGGAACTCATTCAGAATATACACACACATACAATTGAAGACACAAGCAAGAGAGCATTCAAGAAGTCCCGAAATCCTCTCAAGCGCAAATCAAGGAAGATCCACGGCGTTTTAGGCAAGATTCAAGGCGTTCGTCGCGGAAATCGTCGAAAGTCAGCGTTTAATTCGACAAGAAGTCCGCAGACCGGTGAATTAATGTTATGAAGATAGAAGTCCACCTTGATGGAAGATCAAAGTCTCAAATCCACCAAAAAATATCCCAAGTTCAAGTCAAATATGTCCAAGTTTATAGCGTTTGATCCGGGAACAAGTCAACGACCCTCGAATTAACGTTATTCAAAGTCAAAGTCAACGTCAAAGGAGATCAAACATCGAGTTTCACCTTCGAAGTTGCCAAAGTCAAATATCAAGTTCTTGAAGAGAAGAATCAGAAGTTTTCAAGTAAAGATTTCGCACCCACAAATATTCAATTCAATCCAAAGAATTTATTTGTAATATTTTTTTGTTTTGTTAAATTCAGGAACACAAAAATTTGTTTATAACAATTTTTTTCTATATGTTAAAATTTATCATTGCTTTATAACTTCATATACAAAAATTGTTTGATAACTTTTCCTAATGCATTAATTATCAATATATATTTTACTCAAATTAAATTCAAAATTAAAACTTTGTTCAATATATGATATATTGATAAGGATGATTATATATACATACAAGACGAATACTAATATGTTATTTCTATTCCAAATAACTATAAACTTAAATAAAATGGGAGTAAATTAAATTTTGAGTATATGTAATTACATGAAATTAATTTTTTAAAGGAACTTAATTGCATAGTTAATTCAATTACATGAATTAAAAAATTGAAGGGCATTTTTAGTATTATAATAATTTGGTGTAGGGGTATAAAAACTACCACTTTGTGTCTAGAAGACCCCTGTTCTTTATAATAGTATAGATAATAATAATAATAATAATAATAATAAATATTATTTTGCGTTTTAAAATATATTATTATAAATAAGAATATATATATGAATCAATATACTGCATTAAAAAAACCTAATTTATTAGTTAACGTAAAATCTGAAAGTTAAATAAGTTAGTTATCTTATCAGTTGAAGGGCATCTTTTGCTTCACGAAAAAATAATGCAGTGGTGTCATTAACCGTCGTTTAGGAGTGTGGAGAGTCTTTCTATTTATATTAGTACTAGCCGATGTGGCACGTCTTTCCTACGTGTATATAATAAATAATTTTTTATGTTTTAGAATGCATTATACATAAGAGTAAAATATATAAATCAATACATTACATTAAGAAAAACAAAGAAAGAAAGAGAAAAAAATTAATTTACCAATTAATGTAAAATTCAGAAGTTAAATAAATTATTTACTTGTCGGTTAAAGGGTGTTTTTGACTTTACAAAAAATTGGTGCAACGACGTCATATAACCGCCATTTGTGAATGTGGAAACCCTTTTTTTTTTTATATATTAGTATAGATATAACTAATTTAAACGGTCAATAAAAGTTTCTATTTCGAATTATGATGCATCATTTTTATTCTGTTTAACATATTAATGTCACGTATACAAAATACTGTCTTAAATAAAATAAATAATGTGGTCTTTTGTACACATATTGTGTATATATATAAATAGATGATGCAATATTATTTAAAATAAAAAATCGAATCCATAAATCATCAGCCATGATAAAGACAGTTTTAACACTATAACCAAAAAGGATATTAATGGAAAGATAATGATAATATTAACCAACACGGTATATCCAACGACAACAACTTTTATTTGTTCTTCTATGATTTTAGAATTTTTAATAAATTGTATATAAGTTGATAATTCAATTATAATCACAGTTATATATATATATATATACATTGTCATTTAGTGAGCATTACATACAATAATTATTTATAATGATAATTTATACCACTAAAAGAAATATAATTTTTTGTCTTATTTAATTTTCATGGCCAAGAGTACAATAATTTGGTAAATACTAATTAATTATGATTGCTCACTGATATTAATCATTTCTAATTTCCTAAAGACAAGGTCAAAATATTGTCATAGCTAAAGTTATGGCAAATGTTAATTAATCGTGATCAAAACTTAAGTAATATTTTCACTGATTTTGTTGAACCATGATAGATAGTATTGATTTGTAGGAAAAACGCATGTTTTGCCCTGCAATTGTGTTAGGGTGGCACTTTTGGTTTATTCCGATTTCGATTTTGCGATTGAGTACAATAATTTAACAAAAATAGCATATTTGGTTTAACTTTTGCTGGAGAAAAGGCACATTCTTTGCACTCGACAACCCCTTTTTTAAAGAAAAACTGGCATTTTTTTTATAGAAATTTGACTAAATGTGCTACTTTTTTAAATTATCCTCAATTGTGAAATCAAAATTGGAGTTGATCAAGAGTGTTAACCCCAATATTGTAGGACAAGAAGAAGCACTTTTCCTTTAATTTGTCATAACTTTTAACAATAGTCATTATAATGTAGATACTAATTTATCATTTTCTCACTACAATAAATATAGGACAAATTGCATATTACCCCATGTATTTTCAAAAGTCAGCTAAAAACTCTTATATATTTTAAAAATATGCAAAAAAATCCCCTATATTTTGTAAAATCCTGCATACTCGTCCCTCACCGTTAACTAAACCTAACGGCGTTAATGTTTTTGCTAAAAGACTGTTATGCCCTTATATATCTATATTATTTCATTTTTAATGACTGTTGGATCTTTTTTGGTTATATTAAAATTGTAGGATCTTATCAATTCATCTTTAAAATTATAAATTATAAAATAAATTATTTTTTAAAAAATAAAATATTTATATTAAACACCCTCACCCCCACCCCCCAACCCACCCCTGCCACCAGGCTGCCCTTCCCCCAGCCTCGCCGACAACCCCCACCCCCCATCCCCGACGCCCGCCAACCCCCACCCCCCGGCGCCCACTGTTGAGGGGGCGACCGGCATCGTAGCGCCCAGGCTCATCGGGTGACCGCAGTCAGCGGTCGTCCATAGTCACTGATCACCCAAAATTTTTAATGTTTTTAATAAATTATAATTTTGATTTTTTTAAATTATAGAAATCTGTTATTACTTATATAAAAAAATGAATTTTAATTTTTATTTAATAGTATAATTTATTTACATATATTTAATAAATTAGTTAATAATATATAATTATAATTTATTAACATTTATATTCATAAAAATATCATTTTAATTTAAATATTTTGGTTTTCCAATTTAATACAATTTATTAAAATAATATTTAAAGTAAACCATAATTTAATTTGGTTATTAATATATAATTGTAAATTTTAGTAGATTATTTTTTGTATTGTGATCATTTAATTTAAAATTTGAACTTTTAAAATATATAAAAGGTATTTTGATATTTAATTAATATATTTCAAAAATAAATATAATTTATTAACATAGATTTGGATTATATAGTAATTTAAATTAATTAATAATATTAATTTATTAAAATATATTTAAATGATCAAAGGAAAAGGGTAAAATGCTCATTTGTCCAATAAAATAACCCTGAAAAATGTCAAAAATGAAGCCCAGTCACGCAATGGGTGTGTGTTTTGCATTCTCCGTTAGTTTCTAACGCAGAGGGGCTTTTTTGCAGGATTTTACAAAATACGGGGAGTTTTTTGCATATTTTCAAAACACGAGGGAGTTTTTAGCAATATTTTGATAACACAGGGGAAATATGCAATTTGTCCATAAATATAACATTTAATCATGACTAATTGCCATGATTAATATTAAATAACCATTGCAAATAGTCATTGACTATGACCACACAACGGTTGTCGGTCATGGTTTTTGCGAGGGTGGCTAAAATAATATTTTTACCACATTTCTTAGTTGTGGCAAATAAATTTTTCATGTTGGAAAAACTAATTTTTGCATCGCGTTTTACTTAATCGTAGTTAATAAAAGTTATTTGCTACAATTTTTAATTATAGTCATTAAAAATATAACTAATAATAATTTTTTTCTAGTGTGTAGTGTGCAGAGTCTTTTGGTGATCACTATTTACTAATAATGATAGTTTTCTGCATAATTCTTATTAGCAATTGATGCAAGAAAAATAATGCTTGGCTCTAATTTGAGTACCAAATGATGAAACAAAATGATAGAAATTAACAAATCACAAATGAATGAGGTTGAAAGCGAAATTCAAGTAGTTTCTTTCGAGTTTGGAGGCTGTTATTTATAGATTGGACTAAGACAAATACAAAAAATTAAAATAAAATTTCTTATTTTTGGGGTTAAGGAAGTCCCTCACACGAGGGTTCTTTGATCTGTGGGAAGGTGGTTATCTTTGAGATAAGGACACCTTCAAACCCGTCCTCTTCGTTGCCACGTGTTTTGGCTTTTACGATTGAAGTTTATCTGTATTTTCAACCTTCAGGTGAGACAGTAGGATTCTCCACCTTTCAGAATTCAATTGGAGGTATCCCTCTGCAGGGAGGGTTCCTTTAGCAGGTCGTTACCTTAAGGATAAGAGTGCCTCCAGCATCTTTTCTGTTGCAACATATCCTAACTTTGAGATGCGTATCTTAACTTTGAAGAATATAACTTATCTGTTTCAGTTAATCTCTGGGCGACGTGGAACAGGTGGTCCTACGTGGATTTCCCGCCTAGATTCTCTGGGGTCATCGACTTCTTGGCTCCCTGGGGGCACTCCCTACTTGGAATATTACCCAAACCAGTCTTCTCAACCCCTTTAAAGTTTCTTGGACCTTAAAGTCATTTAAACTCTCGCGATTTTTTTCTTACTTTTAGGTCACTTTGACTTCTTTTGGCCAGCTATTGTTATGGGCATAAGCAAAATGATTATGAATATTATTACTATGATAAAGCAAAAAAACGATTTTCATTTAATACATATAACGGATGATCAACATGATATTACAACTTAAATTCGTATCACTAATATTATTATTAGACTTGGCAAACACTCTTTATTACTAAAAACTAATAATGGACATGTAGATATTGGAGTATAAAAATGACATTATTAAATATACACTATGCTTTCCCTCATATTTATATATTCACAATATTTCGATTTATTCCATCATCCAATTATCCTATATAAACAAGATCTTAGTATATTGTACATGTAGGTGGAATGGAGGGTTGAGGAGGATGGGGTGGGGTGGGGTGGGGTGGGGTGAGGGGGGGTTGGGGGGAAGTGCATTAAATGAGGGACGCAGAGTTTGTAGGGAGAAACTGTTGCCTGCATTTATTGCATTAAAGGCTTTCCGCCTTTGGCTTCATTTTACGTCTACTTCCACCACTCCTTGCTCGACGCGTGTCCCATCTTGCTGTCTTATCAGCCAAAGATTATAAAATAAAAAAATGGATTAAATACGTTACTACATTGAAATATTCATCTTACATCAATTACCCTCTAAAATATTAAAATATTCAATAACTCCCCTGACTTTCTATAATCTTTCATTTTTAAGTTCAAAAAGTCCAATTTACCCTTACTAAAAATTGATTTATGAAAAAAAAAATTAAAGAGATTTTTAAAATACCAAAACTATTATTTTTTAAAGTTTTATCTAGTTCTATTTTCACTTGTTCATCGAGCTCTTTTTATTTTTATAATTCTAAAGTATTTTGGGCTCATTTTATTTTAGTTTCATTTATTTGTCAAACCAAGTTAAAAATAAATTTATACATTCATATAATTACCACAGTTATATAATCACCATATATATATAAATATATATTAATTGTATTTTTTCTTATTAGCTCAAGATCAGATCTTTCGATTTTATTAATTGTATATTTGTTTGAGTAAATATACAAATATATATATATATATACATGTATAAATTTATTTTTAATTTGGTTTGACAAATAAGGAAAATTAAAATAAAATTAGCTCCAAGTACTTTAGGATTACGAAAATAAAAAAAAAAATTGATGAACAAGTGAAATTAGAATTAGATAAAGTTTCAAAAAAGAGTGGTTTTGGTATTTTAAAACTTCCTTTAATTTTTTTCAAAAAGCAATATTTAGTAAGGGTGAAATGGACTTTTTGAACTTAAAAATAAAAGAAGTTAGAAGGTCAAGGGGGAATTTTGAAGGTTTAATACTTTAGGGGGTAATTGATGTAGGGTGAATACTTCAGGAATGGTTACTGTATTTAACCCTAAAAAATAATAATAATTTTTATTTTTGTAGCAAAATCGATTGTAAATAAAATCATAAATGAAGCATTAGTAAAAATTTAGAGTATTTAAAATAAAAACTGAAGTTTGTTAGAATTAAGTCAATTTGATTTAAATAAGGGTAAATTACAGGCACCTTCCCTGAGATTTGACATAATTACAAATATTCTCTCGTTATTTGGAAAATTATAAATACCCCCTGAGGTTTGTAATTTTTAACCAAAGGCCTAAAATTGATCATTTTGCCCTTAAATTTTTTATTAAAATTATAGAAAAATCAGTCGAGGTAAATTGTATAGTTCACCCATAAAAATGGAGAAAATGAGTTATTTGTTAGACGATTACAAACCTCAGGAGGATATTTGTAATTTCTCAAACAACAAGGGGTATTTGTAATTATGTCAAACCTCAGGAGAGGTAGCTGTAATTTACCTGTTAAATAATGCAAAAGTAGAAGTTATAAATCGATAATACATTTTTCAATTTATTTTCAATAATATAATTATAAGAATTTGTTTTAAACGGTTGCAAATACACTATAGTGTAATTGATGTTTTATATCGATCATTCATTAATCGGTTGCAACTATAAATACTAATTAGCATGGCACGTTGTCCATGGGTGCATATGATAAATAATATTTCACGCTTTAAAATATATTATAACATATTTTAAAAAAAAAAAGAAGAAGAGGGAAAAAAATAAAAAAAAACAAAACTAACTTAGGGGTATTATTGGCATAACAAAAAATTAGTATCACGGTGTAAGTAATCGCCTTTTGTGAGTGAAAACAGTGTTTTCTTTATATATTAGTATAGATAAACAATATAAGACTAAATAATTACAGAACTTGTATATACAGGCGATAATGCAACAACCCTAACTAAGATAAATTTTTGTGACCAATTTTTGAACTGATTAGGAGTTTTGATTCAGTTCAATTAATATTCTTTTTTGCCTATATCTGTCTTACGTGAGCAAAAAGTGCTCAATCGAGTTGATTTTCTTAGATTCTAGGGGAGTGGACTTCGTTTTCTACAAGTCAGGGATGGAGACCTGCAGAAAAAGCGTTAACACTTCGACGCTCAAGTCAGTAATCAATTGAGATGAAAATAAACTTGAATGTAATATGAATAAGAATAATATGAAAGCACTGTGCAACAAGTGTGCTAAGTGTAGTTTAAAGAAAGATTCAAGAGCTTAGAGTGTGTAAAAACGCCACGTAATCAGCTAGAGAAGCTGGTATTTATAGAGGAAGTTCCTCGAAGAGGAGTACATCTTGGCTGGTTGAACTCTCGAAAGGTCAGTAGACGTCCCTCACAAAGTCCTGCAGGTCATGACCTCCTAAAATCCAGGATGTAGTTGCGAGATCCTTATTCGGATAAGAATAAGGCTGGATAACCTTATATTTCCTTTGTGACCGGGTTAGACCCCTTTTTGTGGGTCTCCTTTCTGTGGGTTTTTCTTCCCTGGGCCTTCCTTCTGCAGCCTCCCTTCCCTGGGCCTTCCTTCTGTGGGCCTTCTTTCCTGGGGGCCTGGTTAGGCCCCCTACGTCTTACTTGGGCTCTGCCTAGTCCCTTTTTTGGGGCCAGGTCTGATCCTTTCTGCAGGCTGGATCGAGGTTTTTCTTGGGCCATTGTTTGGGCCTAGTTCTTGGGTCGGTCCTTCCCTGGGCCTGAGGGCGCGAATTGGCCCCCCTAGTACTTTGAGTCTTGGGGTCGGTCCTTCCCTGGGGTAGGACTTATGCTTAGGGAGCTCCACCCGGGGGGCAAGAAAATGTCTCTGAGAAGGCTATTGTCTGTGGCAGGGCTTATTGTGCCTCCATGGAAGAGGGCTTATTCCTCGAGGTCTGCATGGAGCAAGGTCTCGTCCTCCTGTTCATTGCATTTTTCACCAAAAACTTCATTCTTATACTCCATGGTCTCCTCCAAGTTAATGTATTTTTCGATTCAGGCTAGGAGATTGTCAAAATTGAGAGCAGGCTTGTTTGGTAAGGACTTGAAAAAATCCCATCTTGCAATCCCTGCATAAAAGCATAGGTTAATACCTCAGAGGTAGCAGAATGAACCTCTAAGACCACTGAGTTAAAACGTTGGAGATACTCTCTCAATGATTCTCCTCCGTTTTGTTGTATTGAGTTGTCTTCTGGAGTCGTTTGCTATTGAAAAATTAATGCAGAAAGGGAGAGCGGAATTCTCCGAATGATCGGATTGATCCCGTGGGTAATTGATTGAAAACTGCTGGGCCACTAGGGCGAAAGTGGTGACGAACACGTGACATTTGATTCCATCTATGTATCTGTGCAGAAGAGCTGCATTTTCCAACTGGGACAAGTGTTCTTGCATGTCAGTAGTGCCATCATATTCCGCTATGGCTGGTGTTCGGCATTAGGAGGGAGTTCGTCAGCCATGACCTCTTTGCTGAAAGGGATACCTCCTTGTTCTTCGAGCGGGATTCCTATTACTCGGTGTTGGACATCCTGCAAACTTTTCTATAGATACTCCAGTTGAGCCTCGCAACAAGGAGGAGCTTCATTCTTCGCCTGGGGAGGAGGAATTGTATCCCCCTCTGGAAGTACGGGAGGCCTCGTATGGGGGGAGCCTCCTTGCCTTCTTCTAGGCCCTCTACCGCCAGGGGGGCACCCTGAGGTATTGGGGCCATAGTCGCCAAAGGGGCGATAGTTACCGCGGCCAACTGCATCCTTATGGCAGATGTGATCATCTGTTGAATGGTCGCCAACAACACTGGGGACAGCCTCTTGGAAGAGGTGTTTGAGAAAGTGCTATCGCATGGGGGATCTGTCAGTGGATCAGGGAGACCTCGAACAAGAGGTGCCTCGTCGCCACCTCGGGGTACCTTTGCTGCCGCCTCAGCAGCCAGCGGGGCCAACAGAGGCGTTAGAGCTATGGCCATTTGGGTCAGCCATTTTTATGCACATCACTGTCAAAGTTACATATATTTCTCACTTGATTTCAAGATATACAAATTTCTAAAGGTTTTTTTTTTTCTTTTTTTTTAGAAGTAACAAGTTAAGTCGGTTTAACTCATCTAATCTAAAGTTCGAATTTAGGTTAAGTTTATAATTAGTGTCTCTTTGTTCCAGTCTCATGTCCACCATTTCTCATATTCACATGTACTCACAAATTCGATAAGAATAATATCATAAAATATTTTGTTACAACTCTTTGATACTTAAATAATAATGGCCATACAGAGGTGAAACTCGAAAAAATAACAAATCTAGCAAAAGTTATATATGTACCTGATATCTGGAGGGTGCATATTATAGGTTTTGTCAAATTATACGATTAATCGTGAACCGTTGATCTAGTTTTAATCAGACAGTTGAGGATATCGGATCTAATTCTTGCCGGGCTCAGTTTGGTACGATCCAAACACGACATACGTGCATCCATAGTTATTTCAGCTATTAAAATGATCTCTCAGGATTTTTTAGTTATTTCTAGGAGTTCGGGCGTGACACCCACATCACCATAGTAGCTAGCCAACTACCGAATCCAACCGCAATGAAAATATTATTTTCGCCAAAACTCATTCAGACATTACCCGACTTAATCACTGTAACCCCATCAATATATTTAAAATAGTTAAACTCAAATTTTTACAGGATCAAGCATTATAAGCCAGTAGACAAAACTAAATTTCTATTGACTCAAGCATTTATACATCATCCACCGTAAAATTATATGTGGGATCAAGAATCATTTGTCTTTGGTGGTAGGCTCCCTCGTGTTTGCATAGGAAAAGGCAGAACCGTAAGGCCGAGAAAAAGGGGTGGCGTTTTGCATTGAGAGGTAAGTTGTTCATGAACCAGGCCAAAAAAGCAATGATACTATTCTGGAATTGTTATATTTTGTAAGTGTTCGATAAAATGTCTGAGAGAAGTAATTGTAAAGAGGACACGGGAACTGCGGGAAGAATCGTAAAAGAAAATTCCTTCAAATTGTCCGAACGTGGTGAACTTTCTCTTTCCCATTGCTTCCATTCCCATCCCTCCTTGTACACTGTCTTTTCATCCCAATTGGACCATCTTAGGGCTGCGGAAGGAGGGACCATAATTCTTCAATTTTTGGCACATTCATCATTACAATATGTACTTTTCTTTTTTCTTTTGATTTTTTCTTTTGGATAAATTACATTGACACCTCCTGAGATTGGAACGAAATACACAAATATTGTCTGCCTTTTACAAAATTACAATTACATTCTCTAATAAATGTTGGTGTAATGTTTTTCAAGAGGTATTTGTAATTTCTCAAACAACGAGGGGTATTTGTAATTATGTATTGTACAAATTCAATGATCATTAGTAGATCGAGCGTGTGTAATTGTAATATGGAATTTCTTAATGAGTGAAGTCGAACTATTGATATACGGTACTCAGGTTTCATTTACTTGAAGGGATGGGATTATTGTGGGATATATAAATATATGATAGAATGTTGGATTGGGTCTAATGGGATCAGATTAACCCACAAGATATTATGTTTACTTGTATTGACAAATCGTTGGATTAAAACAATATACTTTTTACTTTTATCGAGAATTTAGAGTAATATTCTGGACAATTTTCAACTTTTCAAATATACCCTTATAACAACACATTTCCCAAAGATAGTCTTTTGTTCGACTTTTCTTTTTTTCTTTTTTTAGTAATTGAAGACAACAATGTTATTTCGTATTTAATCACTACTAATTGGTCATGATGGGATGAAATACCCCACCAATCCAATTGGATTGTTGTCCGCCCATTATCCCTCACAATCACAGGTTAGGCCTGATTATATTCCAATCGGTTATTTTGCAAGTAAACATGTGATATTTAGTTTAGTCCAACCAAATAAACACGTCTTTAAAAGACCAACGTTTTTATCGTCATTGATTGTTGGGTAGAAGATAATGATAATAATAATTAAAGCATGAAATAATGTTATACTCGTGTAGAATAAGAAAGGGATGTGTTTTGGAGTGTTGAGATCAACAAAATTACATCAGGACATAAACAACTCATATTTTATAGTTTATTGACACTATATAAAAATTGATTATTCCTTACATTATAAATTACCACGGCTTAAAAAGCGTACCAGGATCACACAAAATCGATACAAAAGTTGAAGTTTATTGACCATGGTTATTCACGCATCTGTTATAGTTTTACTTATGTTCAAAATATTTGCACAGTTTTTAGCTGTGGCAAATATTTTGACCTCGTTTGTAGAAATAACGACTAATAGACATTACACAACCGTGGTTAGTTAGTATCCGCCATTATTTTTTACTTTTAACCGTGATAATTGACCATAGTAAAAAATCACATTTTTTCTAGTGTGATAAAGGTTAAAACAATCAAACTTTTATCTACAAAAGATTGATCATGAGGATCTATAATTCATCAACACTTTAACAAAACACTCTTCGTTGTGTTGTACACGTATCGAATATCAACATAATGCCAACACACCTTCAATACGTGTCGAACATAGTATTTGCGTGTCAGTAAATTTTCTTTAAAAAATATAATAAATAAACTAGATTTCAGACATATTCATATTCTTTTAGTGTAACTTTCATGGTTAACTTTATGGTATCTAATATTACATATTTTCAACATAATATTTTACCTTTTTTCTTGGTCGTGTCATAGGGTACGAGCTACATTTCATTTATTTTTTAGTCAGCCCGGTTTAAGTTTTTTTTTCCCTTGTGTTAGACATCTGTCATATACTTACATGCTAAACTCTATTTTTTTTAATTATTTATATTCATAAATAAAATTTATTCTCTTGCATGTAAAATCTAGTGCAACTTTTAAAAAGAATAATAGTGAAAAAAAGGAGAAAAATAAATTAAAATAAGAATACAACTCACCAGTAGTATTTGTGAAGTTTAAAATTTCCAAAAATATAGAGGTGAAAATGTTTTCTGATCTAATGCCCCTCAAAATATTCACCTTGAAAGTCCAAGAGCAAGGAGATAGGTTTCTAACCAAACAGGCCAGGAGGTAGAGCCTCATCAGCCCATGAGCAGGGCCTTTACCCATAGAGCCACATTATCTTCACTAATCTGGCAGGTAAAAAAAGAAAGCCTCTTTCAACAAGTCTAGTCCGGATACAGCAAGAATGACACGTCATATAGGTCGCTGACACGTGGGGACACGTCATTGTAAAATATCTCCAACAAACTCTTAAGAATTTAGCTATAATCAGATCTTTAATCAATAAGTAATAGAATCCCGAAAACATGGACAAATTTGACAAGATTTGGTAAAATGATAATATCTTTGGCAATACAAATTCAAATCCCAAACAAATTCTTTGGTTAAATAGCCAACTCGCATGGCTTTCCAACGGCGTATGGCACTCCACCCTCCAAATCTTGTTCCACGATTGCCTAAAAAATAATTCCTTGTGCAGTCATTTTTTGTAGCATCTTTCCATCTTACAAGTTCTAATACTACTCATACTCTCTCTATTTTTAAGCTACTTTGAGCTTACTATACACGAATTTTATCACTTTACCATTATTCTCACTTATATTCAAATTTTTCTTTCATTTTATTCAGTAAGAACATTACTGACTTAAGCATCGGAGTGTTAACCTCTCTTTGTAGGTTAGCCCCTTTTAACTCAGGATTTTCGTGAAAACCCTTCGAATTTTATGGTGTTGCTGGACCCCGATATGCACCATATCCCTTGTTTTTGTAGATACAATTAAAAGAATTAAAAATGAATTTAGAAGATTTGACTATGTATACTTATCTATACTATATGTTATTGGAGATGAACACTTTGGTGACCAAATTGATTTGATCTGCCATTTTCTTTTTAAAAATCAAATTTTAACTTCTTCACTCATCATAATCTTCCATAACTACCTCTTTGTAGTTTTTTTTTCATGCATTTTTATCTTATGTATATATTAGATAATTTTTCACTCGTTATCAAAATATTTTATTCTAAATATTTTTTAAAAATTTATGTACATACATAAATGTGCCACACTTACTAATATATATATATACATTGAAATCATATTCTTTAACTTGATAAAATCAATTTGCGGTCTGGCTTCAAAGAAGCATGACAAACGGGTAAAGGAGCCCTACGGTTTGACTTAAGAAAAACGAAATATGCAGTTTGTCTCATAAATCTTGCTTTCTCATTACATATAATGTCACATTGTTCACATTTAAAAAATTAAATTGGCTCTCTCCTATATGATAGAATGCAAATAGTTTCAATTTTGATCACCATCACAAGTTAAGATAGATCCTGAAAATTATAAACGATTACACTGGTACTTACAAATTACGCAAAACTCAAACAAACAGAGAAAATCAAACGCACAATCTTCTAACAGGAAGTCGCATATCCTAATAATTGAGCCAAGACTCGTCAGACGACTTCCAGCTCTGGTCCCACCACAACGCAGAACAAACCCCAAGAATCAAAGATCGCTTATAAGGGTACTTATAAATTACTCATCAATGCAATGTTAAACACATCAATGGCATATTAAAAACTCAACCTTCTTACAAGAAGTAGCATATCCTAATAATTGAGACAATACTCATTAGACGACTTCAACTCTAGTCCCACCACAATGCGGGACGGGACCCAAGAACCATAGATCGCTTATAAGGTACTTACAAATTACTCATCGATATAATTTTAAACACATTAGTGGCATATCAAACACAACCTTCTTACAAAAAGTAGCATACCCTAATAATTTAGCAAATACTCGTCGTCAGACGGCTTCAATTCTAGTCTCACCACAACGCAAAACAGACCCCAAGAATCATAGATCACTTATAAGGGTACTCATAAATTACTAGTCATGCATCTAAAACACATTGGTAGAGAAAATCGGAAAACACAACTTTACATGACCTGTTCTTAGATAACACACATTAATAGAACGTGGTCCTTCAAACAACCAGAAGAAGTTGTCCTTTTCTCAAGCACGAAACTTCCAAATAAAGTGTGAACACTTTGAATTTTTTGGGGGTCAAATTTTCCTAATAACCCTAATTGATGAACTGGAAATTGAATACTTGGGCATGTTTGAAAACCCTAATAGTGTCTACGCTTGAAAAAGGTCAAATTTGGAGCATTGGGAATGGGGGGATGGGTTTTTGCTCAGTTGGGACTTATGCTAAAAAGAGGAAAATTGGATCCAAGTGTGGACTGTGGAGTGAGGGTTTGGAATTCTTGATGATGACTTATCTTTTTCAGACAGTTTGAAATGAGGTAAGACAAACGTCCCCTCCCGCAGTTGTAAGACAAAGAATGCATGTGGGTCTTGATTCCTCATTTGATTCAAAGTCTAGTGGAATTTGGGCGGTAGTTGCGGAAAAAACGAATTTGTGTATTAAGAAGTCGAGTCAAGAGTTGGATTTTTTATGTTTAAAATAAGGGTAAATTATAATTATTTTTTCTGAAGTTTGTAATATTATAATACTTTTCTCATTATTTTTGAAAAATTATAAATACCTCTACTTTAACGTTCGTTTAACAAATCGCACATTTCATTAGGTTTTTATATAATTTTGTGTGGTGAACTGCCTAAAATGTCATTTTGGGTTATAAGTTATAATTTATATATTTTTAAAAAAATTAAAATATTTTTTTATGGATTAATATTATATATGGGATTATTTATTTCACACCTCACTCAAATTTTTTTTATATATTTTTTTTTTAAAAATAAAAAATTTAGCAAAGATAAAGTAGTACTTTTCACATCTTCCCGTCTAGGGGTTACAAAATTATATTTTCATTGATGAGGGTCTTTGTAATTTTTCAAACAATGAGGGTGTATTTGTAATTATGTCAAATCTCAGGAGAGGTAATTGTAATTTACTCTTAAAATAATTGTTTCTCAGTCTTGGTATTAATGATGACGATAATTTGTCTTCTAAGATACATGACCTATAATCTCAATGTAACAGCACTGATCCGACTCAGAGGTTTAGGTCGCCTACAAAATAGATCAGGTGTTTTTGGAACCCGAGGTGAAAGAATTTTGTTGGACTCACTGGGTAGTCCCCAGCAAAGCATCCGATACTGATCGAGAGTTCGGAGATTGGAAGGAAAAGCTTGTAAGTTAGTGTGGAAATAATAATTACATACAATGGCCCAAAATATTTGTTGCGTGTTGGAAGAAATCAAATTGTCCGTACAGTTTTACGTGGGCATGATCTCGAGCTCCAGATAATCAACACCCTGGTTTTTCGTGTCGTATGGTTGGTTGAGATTGGGTGCGACTCGACCCAGTAAAAATTACACGGATCTTTTGTCTGTAAAGGTATTTTGGCTCACGGCGCCTATTTTGGTTTTCTTGCTATTATGACTAATTAATCCCATAACACTATAAACTTTTGAGAATAAGAACCAAAAAATATGTGGAACTCTCAACTAAACATATACTATGCAAAATAATTTATTGCTTAAAAATACTATGGACATGGAATGAACCAAGGATCAGCTATGTTGATACACTCAAATGTTGTGCTTAAATTTTTTAAAAGATGTATAACAGTAAAGATATTTATTAAGTTTGTAATATGAATTAAGTGTGTTTTTACATTGTATATATTAGATTAAGGGATCGCAATGGGTTCGTGACCTAGAATAGACCAAACCCACTCCGATTTCGGTCTTAAAACGGATCCCAAGGCGGGTTGTCCTAGGTTTTAGAGGTTGCCCCGATCCACCGCTGCTTATTTTTTTTTTAATATATTTTATCATAATTTATATAAAATTATTTATACATATAAAAAGATATGTATATTTATTTATATTTGTATATAATACATAAAACTTAATATATTTATAAACTCAATAATAATATAAATAGTTATAAACGTTTTTACATGTTGTTATAAGTAACATATATCTAAATTTTTAAATATTTTAAATGCCTAAAAGCATGGTACATCTATTTTAAAAAATATATATATTATCTGTTTTCACAACATTATTGTTTTCATGTTATGAAAGTTTATGGTAGTATTATTTTTAAAAAATTTATATTTAAAATATTATCCGAAGTCTATCGAGTCATTGGGTCCAAACCGACGGATCCCGAATTTTTTTGGCATGGCGGATTTCGAGTTTGGACAAACTCGCTCCAAACCCATTGTCAATTCCTATATTTATATTAGATTATGCATAAGTGAAACAAAAATAATATAATTTAAAATTCGAGGAATGAGGAGGTAAAATTTAAATAATGAGTGACGGGAGAAAAGGAGTAAATATTAGTTTACAAAATAAGAGAAATAAGAATTGCAAAACTATATTTGGCATATTATTTCTGCATAGCTATGGGTTATTAAATAAATACTTATATACCAAATTCGATTTGAACTCATACCGTTTTATTTAGTTTTCTAAACTTGAGTAGGACTCATCAATTATATCTTGAAGAATTCCAATTCCAGATTTTATGTGGACACACTGAGTTAATTATAAAATAATAATATAATTGTATTTTTGCATTAATGTTATGTCGTTCTTCACGAATAACATGTTAATCACTAAAAAAAATATAACATTATTATAACTAATTATTCATTTTAAATTAAATTTCGTAAGTAATAAGTTAATAACCAAGGCCATAGTAAGATTATTAGTCGTGGTTGTTAAATGGTCGTAGTTCTTTACGAGCAATATTTGTATTTATTCATAATGTAAAAAATCATGACAAAAATAATTTTTATATGCGTGTATTTCAACACCCTCTTTGTCTATCGATGTATAAGGGTATCGATGGATCGATTGGAGAAGTCGTCCCAACTGAAAATTGGAGATGGCAAAATGCTGTGGAAGGGTCATGGAACCCAAACAAAACGGGTGAGTGATGAGAAATGGTCGTGGGCAGGGAATATGAGTTTGGGCTTTTTGCAGAAATTTGTGTACCATCACATGCATGTGGGCTCCACTTATTCCATCTCCAGATTATTTACCTCATTTATCACAGTCATTCTCAGTGGGACCATTGCACCCTGTCCACGCCTATGGGCACTCTATTTAATTCTCAAGCCAGTCAATCAACTCATTTTCCCTAATCCTTTTCATCTTGATTGACGACGTAGAATATTACTTCACAGGTTTTTCCATGCAATAATATGAGAAAGAATTTTTCTGGATTTTTCTGAACTGTAATAATTTTCCAAAATAGTACAAAAATCATATTTCAAAATTTTTTTCCGTAAACTGAAAAGCTTGAGTCTGATGATTTTTTTTTTGTTTTTGGGGTTGAGATGAAAGAGTATCTCTTTATATAAATTATTTATCAAAAAAAAAAAAAACAATTGAAATAATATAATTTAAATTGTCGATAACGTAAGATAATATATATATACAAATAAAAATTTCAATACTACTACTAATCATAGAATCTTAATTTGATTCATTAATATTCTTTGGTTATTAAGGGAAAGCATTGAAATATCCATTTTTTTTCTAAGTGAAACTATATGAAATTACATCAATAAAACTCAACAAGAAGTGAAGTAAATCAGTACAGTCAAAATAGTAGAAAATGAAATAAATACGATAAACTTCACATAAAATAAAATAATAATGGCACGTTTTTGAAATTCGAGTCATAATCTTAAAAATCTACTTTAAATATAAAAATAATAAAAAAATTATATATGTGACAAAAATAAGTTGTCTATTCTTAATATCAAGTTTAATATTTACAAAGAAAAAAAAACAAGTGTAATCATGGATTGGCACTAACCCAAAAGGGAATATTATATTTATTCTTAAGTTCCTTTAGACTTTAATTGTGACTATTGCCTAAATAAAATAATAATGCAAAGTGATAATTTGTCCACATTCTTGAAAAAGTGGTAGTAGGGGAGAGGAATTATCTTTGACAAGATAGGTCACAAGAAAAGGGAACATAAAAGAGCGAACCCTTGTTGAAAATCTAGTACATATTAAACTGCATTTATTGAAGTAGACCCATACACAATATTTCTAGAGGTAGTGCACACTTGATGTGTGTATGAAAATATTTAATTAATAAGCAATAAATATAATATTGAATGTCTTCAAGAGATTAAATAAATCTTAAGACAAAACAATAATATAAATGACTGAGATATAAAATTATATAATTTTGAAGAGAAATTTTGAATGAGAGAAAGAAAATAAAAAGTGGCTAATATCTAAATAATTATTTATCAAAGTTTAGTTTTTATAGTAGAAGATAGTGGGTGGGGGTTTTGCAAGAGTGGGTGGACTGGATGAAGTAATAAAGTGGAATTTATATATTAAGTAAATATTGTGAATTGGACATGCAAAATAATGAAGATCAAACCAATTCACTCTTTAATTATTATAAGTATAGATAGTATAGATATTATATATAATATAGTCTTTTTTTTTTTGTGTAAATATATATAATTATATGTAATCGTAAAAGTATAATTTGATGATGTCAGTATTTTACTTACGATATCGTTATAAGTCCTAATCAGTTTAGATCCGATGCACTGCCACGATACCCCAAAGAAAATTAGGTGATTCCCTCTAAATTTGTAATTATTAAGGTTTAATCATAAAGATAATACTACATTATTTGTCATGTTACTGTAAGTATGACCAAGAATATTTCTCATGATTTTAATTGTGGCAAAAATATTGTTGTGGACGTTTTTAGCTATAGTCGAGTTCTTTTGTTTCGCTGTTGAACAATGGCTAATGGCATCACGTAGCTGTAGTTTTATTATTATTGATCAAGATTATTAATTTTAATTTATTGATAAGGTCATGATAAGGCTGTCATATTTCTTGTGTGGTGGGGGGGTTATTCCTTTATTACTTGAAAGTGACTTATACAGTCTAAATAATCATTCGGTTGAACTCATAGAGATTTGAGACCTCTAATTAACTCATATGTGTTTTCTTCACATATTAAGTAATTATGTTTCATATCTTGTCTATATATCTTACAAAAATTGATAGATCAGGAATGCCATCAAACATATACACGCATAAAAACGTAATAATAACAATGATGGGTATAATCCTGTCACTTCACAAATCAGATGAAAATGAGGAATTTGAGCAACATCAAACCAAAACGTCATTCTCTAACAATGTGCGTTTTTAAAGATAAAATTGTTTAGGATTTCTGATCAAAACAAACAATACATATCAACGTCTAAACCAAACATAGAAAATACAAACAACAATCACACAATATAAATAATCATAAATAGTCTTATACCTACAAACTATTTTTACAATTTAATTATATCTGATTTGAATTAGAATTTCTCGCTGACCTAATAGGCCTGTAACGGTTGCAAAGTTCTTAGTTTGGCTAGGAGGTTGCTAAGAGGGGGGTGTAATTATTGTTTTGTTCTTGTTTTGGCAATATGAATTCATAGTATATATGCTAAAGGGCCCCACAATTTTTGATTGATCATTTGTGTACTAATTACTATACGTGTATTTTGAAGGGGACCATCCTCTTTTCTTGTACGAGACAAAAACATTTGTTTGTTTGTGTTATATCGCCAAGGACACTTGCTGATATCACAAATGTGTTCTAACAGCATTTGATAGCCTTAAGTTTTGAAAATACTATTTTTTTCTTAAAAAAAAAAATAATATTTTTAATACTTATATTTTATTAGTGGAAAATATTTTGTTTCACAGTATTTTTTTAATTTGATGCCAATATTTAGGTGCAGATATTTTCACGAACCTATTTCCGAACCTTTCTGTCCTTTTACGTGTCCAGCCTGATTCTCGTTGACCGATCACATACAGGAGCTTCAATCTGAAGAACACCGGTTATAGAGTCCTAGTTATATATTCTGTAGGGCTGATTGGTATGCGGGAATAAATTAGCGAATAAAAGGAATTTTTACTAAACTGATTCCAAATACAGTGTTTGGTATAAAATTAGCATTATGAATCAGCATTCCTTTTAGGATGCCGTTCCAACAAGTAATGGGTTTAACATTCCCTCACTTACATATGATTTAGCTATTCCCAACTATTGGGATATATATTTTTTTTATTGATAAATAACCTTTATAAAATTATGGTTACAAAACTCATAGTCACAAATTATATTTATTATAAATATATTAAATAATAATGAGTATCAAAATTTAAATATTTAAATACGTGTTTTCAAAATATAAATATATAATATAAATTTTACTGTTTTTATTAAATAATTCATGTTAGTTAAATATTTTATTATGTATTACCTTAATATTTTACTATAAGTAAAATATGTACCATATGTTATTATTGGTTCTATATATTCGATATGTATGCTAATTTATAAATAATAAGTATTTTATTAGAAATTTAAAAATATTCACAATATCTAAGTTATTCTCGCACGTGATTTATAATGGGCTTGGGCTTGGGCAAAGTGTTGCTAAACTGCAAAAAAAATAGCATTAAGCAAAATCTTTATTGGGCAGAGAAATACAAATTGGCCATAGCTTCTCTTAAATGGGCATTCAAAGAAGAATCCAACTTTGGGAATGGGCTTAAGGTGAGAATATGAGCCATTCTTCATTCCACAAGCATTGTCAACTATTTAATAGAAGGGACTGTTTGTCAAATTTATATGGTTTTTCAGAATGATAAACTTCTCAAGGGAAAAAAAAAAAGTTGAAATTTTGAAACAATGCGAATATATATGAACTTGGACTATCACCAGAAGCAATTGAATATCTATCACCTAACTTTGTTTTATTATTTTTCTTCGAGGCCCATAATATTAAGTTTTGTAACATCTAAAATAATTTCTTTCAACTAAAAGCTCAAAAGTACTTGATTTTAGTATTTCCAAAACACTCCCTAAAGTTCCTCACGAAATATGATTGTGAGGGCTTTAGTCTAATTTTGATAAGAAAACATAGTATTTGTTGTTTGGTTGGGTTAACTATTCATTATTGGGCTTCAA